>JADDOH010005018.1:0-18172 GCA_016648135.1 Agrypnia vestita
TTAAATTACAACTATAGTTTCGAGAGGAGCAGTCCATCTCATCATCAGGTATAGATAATAACTAACTTAAATACAAAATTTATCAATCTAATTGGGTAGGTCAGGGGGGTCAGGGGGGCGCGCGGCAGGGAAGGGTATTTTTTTCGCCGAACAGTTCTAGGAGTGGTGAAGTGGACTGAAATGTGATATTATTTATTAATGTGTTTCTAAAATTTAAATCAATCCACTTCACCACTCCTAGAGCTGTTCGGCGAAAAAATACCCTTCCCTGCCGCGCGCCCCCCTGACCCCCCTGACCTACCCAATTAGATTGACAAATTTTGTATTTAAGTTAGTTATTATCTATACCTGATGATGAGAGGGACTGCTCCTCTCGAAACTATAGTTGTAATTTAATAGCTCATATTGTGTGTGTATTACAAAGTAAAGTAAAACATATTTTAAATTATAATGTTGCACCACGAAGTATCTGCCAAATCTTTCAATGATATATTTCATTATGTTTACATTGCTGTCTCTACTTGAGTATAAAAAAATATATATTTATTCACTACTAGTTTCCAGAAAATCAGAATTTCTCATCGACAGAAAAACTGAAAAAAATTATTGAGAAATTCTGATTTTCTAAAAACTAGTAGTGAAAAAATAAAATATGTTTTTTTTTGCATACTCAAGTATAATATAATACTTTTAATGATCTATGATCTACATGAATCTACTATGAATCTACAATTCTCTAAAATGTTAACGCCAATTCCATCAATAATATAAAAAATACCACATTTGTAGGGACCCACAGGAATAACTATGCATTAAATTCACCGTTAACACGCATGCATCGCCTTGGAAACAAATTCTCGAAATTCGTAGACATTTTTCGCTGCGTGAGCAAACCCGAAAATTATTAAGACTTAGAATGTGCAAGTAGAACTAATTTCGGTTTAATGGACTTCATTTTAATTTATGATGTTTACAAATAACTTTATAAACATCACTTTTTATTGAAAAAAATTCAACATGTTTTGAAGCCAATGGCTTCTTCGTCAGGATAACAAAAATAAAATTCAAAAATCGAAGTATAAATAAACAAAATATTAAAAAAGTTACATATGGAAAATTAATAATATAAAGTACCTACTTAACATGAAAATAAATTTAAAAGATAACTATTTGCAAAAAAGACCTGATTATTTATAACATTCAATTTACTATTAACATGTTGAATATTTTTTTCAATAAAAACGTGGTGTTTACAAAGTTATTTTATATAAATTATAATTATGTCACCACAAAATAATTTTTCTATATTTGAAGAAGAAGACTACATTTTTATATTATTCTTCTTCGTGAATTATAAACATATCTTAAAGTGTCCTAATTATTGATTATTTTCCTCGTGAATATGTTTTAATTCTATATTTTAAATTTTTTTGGTTTATTTTATCTTCTTATCTTATTTAACTTATTTGTTAAAGATTTTTAGTTATTACTGTTTACTTTTGTACAAATCATTGTTTATATATATATATATATATATATATATATATATATATATATATATATATATATATAGTTTGAACAAGAAAAAAATTTATTATATATATATATATTATCGTTCTTAAGTATATTTTATTTCAACTATATATTTTTTAATTATTTACTGTTTTATGTTTTGTACACAAAAATTCTCGTTACTTTATTGTACTGCAAAAGCCCACAGGGCGTTGATTCATAGATAAAAATAAAGAATTTTATATATTTATAAATTTTTCCAATCAACTCAAAATATCTACCAAAAAATATTAGAGCTACATTTTATACAAATAATAATATAGGGAAACTCCTCATAAATTCTAAAGATAAAGATAATATATTTAACAATTCAGGTGTTTATAAACTGTCGTGTAAAGATTGTACAGGGTTTTATATTGGGAAAACCGGTAGAAATTTCAGTGTAAGAGTTAAAGAGCATTTGAGATGTCTGAATAATTATGATGAAGTCTGAATAACAATTTTTCTGAATTTGCAAATCATTTATTAGAAAATGATCACGGCTTTGATAAAAATTTAGGACTTTCTATTTGAATAATTTAGAATCATTAGAAATTGTAAAGCAAATTAGTAGAACATGTAAACAAAATATTCTTAATAATCAATTAAATTTAACTACTAGCCCAATTCTACAAAATTTTCCAATAATTGCGAGTAATCAAGGACTTCAGCACTAATATTTAAAAATAAATTTTCAAATAATTTATAAAAACAAAAGACATCAAGGTATTTCCGAAACATTAGGTGTAATTAATCAAATAATATAAGTAGATTTATACAAGTAATACAATATAATTACAAATAAAAATAAAAAATACTTGTCAATGATTGGACGTGTTTTTCCATGTTCATTTTCTGAAGCTTATAAACCGTTATAAAATTTAAAAAATATATTTTAAACTCCAATGTGTAACATCACTTTACTTAGCATACATCAAATTATCGTTGTTTATCGAAGCATTAAAGCCTATTAGGAATTAACAGCAACATTTGACACTCAGGAATAATCGATAGGCATACAGTTGGAAAAGTGTCAATCACCTATTAAATCCCCTGTCATTACAGTGTGTCACAATTCAAGTTTCAGGGGAACATTTGACGTGTCATGATAATGCGTTGGGAATTAATTTCCTTTTAGTTTAAATTTTGATGGAAGGAGATTATTTATAACAGTGACACGGATAAATACGCTTCGGCGAATGATAAATTACACGTTTTTCCGAGCTTTCCAGTTAAAAAGTTAATTTTTTAACGACTTAAAATTTTATACACAGATAACATATGTTTTTTAGAACTTTTACCACGTTTGTATTAGCTTCACTTGTTTTTCTGGAAGGAATATTATGATCGATATTACCCGCTTCTCAAATTCCAATCAATCTGAAATTTTGTACACAGATGAAATCTCAAATACATTGTAGAGAATCATAAAGATACATAGATCATTAAAAGTATTAATAATATTAAAGTTAAAATAGGTAATACATAAATTAATTATCTAACCTACCAGAAGATTTTTCTTCGTGAATATATTCGCAATTTAATTATATTTGTCAATTTACGACACAGCTCTCAATTTTGTTTCGAAAATTATTTCTCACAATAAATTTAATTTTCATTTTTTTGCTTTATACTCTCATTATACACTTAGTTTCACTAGAACTGTCTATCAGAGTCATTAACGTATGTTCTGTTTTTAAAAATGAAAACTAAAAATGAACTAAAATACCTACGACTGTTTGAAGAAATTGAATTAAATTGTAGATCATAAATTTATTTTCTTGCATTGTATTTGGTATAATTTTTGATTAAAAAAATATTTATATCGCATGAATATTCTTACTAATTTCTAATTAAGATAAACGCTAATGCTATGAAAATAGAACTTGCTGATGTCCTGGAATGTGGCTCGAACCACCAGCTACGAGATAACTAGGCGAGAATCATAACCACTATACCAACAAGACACTCAAATATATAATTGTAAATTCAAGTTTTTTCAGAAATAGATTAAATAAATTCTTGGACTGGGAATAACGTTTTTGACCATTTTCTTTGTAATTGAAAAAGTAGTAATATTTCAGTTTATTGTCAATTAGATTTCTTTACCGCCTTCAATATTTTTTCAATGAATTTATCACTTTTTTCTTTACCTATTGGTTAAACTAGAACTAATTTGGATTATACTAGAACTCATAGGTATAAAGTAAAAAAAAATTATATTAATAATAAATATGCTTTTTGAGATGATCATTTATATTTCATTTAGTTAATATATACCAATTAGTTCTGGTTTTATCCAAATTTTATATACCTACACATTCATCAAAACGATTTTCAATAAAGATTTTTTATGTATAGCCTGCAAATAGTATCATCTCGCATTTTGTGATGTCATTCAAATAAATTTTGAATAATAAAGGACCAACACATCCTTGTGGGACGCCTTTTTCACTCAATTGGTTTTTTCAAATTTTGTTATTTGTCTTCCAAGAGTTAAATAGCTTTTTGTGCCATATTTCTTTCGACACTACAATACTCTTTCGGGAAACTTTACCACCTTTGAAAGTTAAACTGTTAGGTCACCTGGGAGCGTCAAAGATGTCTTTCGTGGCGTGGAAAAAATTGAATTATCCGCTTAAGCCCTTCTGCAATGACGTGACGTCACGTGACAGAAGTTTGAATTCCCGGGCAAGTTTCTCCGCTGAGGGAGAGAGCCGAACACCTCCGAGCGGCAGCACAACACTTGCAACCAGCGCCGGCAAGGGATGGCTTCGAGGTTCCAATCCACTTTCAAAGTTATAACTAGTTAGACGATCCCCAAACTTTATTAGTTATGGAAAAATTCTGGGAGTTTTCGCCTTCCGGGAGCCGGGCTGCGAGTAAGGTAAATACCGGGAAATACATTAGCGAAATTGAAAGAAAAACAAAATATCTGCATTCGAAACGGGAAATTCAAACAATCTCGCAAAATACACGCGCATTCAAATATGAATACGCTTATTTGTACAATGGAATCCGGATATTGTTATCACAGATCATTTTTTATTTGTTTCTTGATTGATATTTTATTTTATTTTACACTAGCTGTTGGTACCCGGCGTTGCACGGGTTAAGGATTTAGTTGAAAATAAATTTGTGGGGGGAAACAAAGGTTGGATTCGAACGATATAGATTTGCATTGAAAATATATCAGGGATAGGGGAAAGGATAAGAGGAGAGGGAGGAAAAATCACCTACGTTGCCCGCCGAGTTCTAAAGAATAAGTTTTCAAATTCGGTCCGATCGGTCAAACGGTACAGATTTGCATCAAAATATATCAGGTGGACGGAAAAGGAAAAATAATGGAAGGGAAATGTCAACTATATTACCCGCTGGGTCCTAAAGCATAAGTATGCAAAATTTGAATCGAATCGGACAATTGGTGTAGATGTTTACAGAGAACAGACAGACATACAGCTCTCGTGAAAGTATTTAATTCACGTTACAAAGCTCAAAATAAATTTTGATCAAAATTTTCTAGGCAGTGAAAAAATAAAAGAAGTTCTTCAATTATAATTATACAATTATAAATAACAAGGCTATAATTAACGCCCCGTTTTTTGTCGTTGTCTTTCAATATTGCCATGTCAGCTTACTACGATCCCCGGGGTCAAGAGATCAGCGTTAAGTCGGGTGCAGTAATTTGAACTGCAGCGCTAAGGGAGTTTAAAATTAAGGTATGCAATTAAATGATAAATTCAAGTTGTATTGGCAAAGTCGCGATTCTCAAATGCTTCAAATCGCTCCTTGATAATTAACGCCACCTCGTAGCTCTGGCTCAAAGTTTAATCCGAGAAACATTCCGCTTTGTAGCAAAGAAGACTTGCAGAAAGTTTATATTAAATGAAACTCGGTAAGTGGTGGTTGCTTCGCAATCAATAGTGGCCACCGGGCGGCCACAGCTTAAACGTATTTTCAATGCGAAAAACGTAATTTATTTTACATATTTTTACCATGTATTCTTAACAATATAGAATAACAAAAAAATGTTGAAATAGTTAAATTTATCAGATGAATCACTTTGAACAGAAAATAATATATAGTTAATTATTACCGGGATTTGAATCATGAACATAAGTTTGCCGGAATAATACGTTAACATTATACATAATAAAAAAATACAATTAAATAGAAAGAAAAAAACGTGTAAAGAAAACGTGAACTTGCTTTTGCATAAAAACTTAAAACAAATATAATGATACCCAAGTTTGATTTTTTAATAACTAGTAAGTAGAAAGAACAAAAATATGTTGTTTATGTTAAGTATAAAATCCATTAGATAGATTAGAAGTATCTTGTACTTTACCTTAACATCAACAATTACTCGTCACATCAGCCCTAATGATGGACCCTGCAATAGGATCCGAAACGTTGGCCAGAGAGGTCAGATATATACGGACTTCTCAGAAAATAAATAAAAAATATTAAAATACGTAGAAATAATAAAAATATTTTTTATGTATATAATAATGAAAAAAAATTAATCATACAATTCTATTTAAAATAGAACCCTTAAGCAATATTATTTAATGACTAAGATTTTCGATAGGACATAAAAGAAAATGTTCACATCTAAACTAAAAACTAACTAACTAACCATTCCGCCGTCTACCAGTTTGACAGAGGGGATAGAACGCCACATTCTCCTGTCCTGCTACACCTCTTTTGCCTGATCCACTTCCTAACATCTTCTAAAGCACTCTTTTCGGTTATTGCAGCTTCTAACAGAGACAATATATAATTTATCTAGTCATTTCAGGTCTTCGGCGGATACCCATTGTTTCTACTGCCTTCAACACTCGACTCATAAATTTTCTTTTCCATCCTTTCCTCGCTCATCCGTTCCACGTGACCAAACCACATGCCATCATCATCATTTTTATCCCCTTGTCCTAGTTGCCCATACTGGGGGCTCAAAGACTCGACAAGGTGCTTCCGTATTCCCCTGCCTTGCGCTGTTTCCGCATGATTCAACCAGTCTAGATCAATTCTGTTATTACATCAGTATTACATTATCTTCTAATACGTTCATCGTCTATTTTCTATTGTACAAATATTTTCCACACATATGTTTAAATGACGCGGATGTGCCGATATACGTTATTTTATTTTACATTACGAAAAATATTTTCTTGTTGAATAAAGTTGTAAAGTGAGATGAAAATGAGTATTCTGCTGTTAAAATTAGCTTTTTTTTTTTAAATAACGTATCGTAGCATAGTTTTATTCTCACTTTTTCATGTTTAAACATCGCTTTTACTTTTTTTTAGATAGTGGTGCATGAATGAGCGTTGCATCAATATTCTAACTATATTCAAGGAACGTCTGAAACAGCAAGAAAACGACGAGAACAAACTACAAATATCTGGAATATTCGAAAAGGCAACATGTTTCCAACTTAAGCCGTGTCGCGGGATCACTGAAAATCTCATCATAATATTGTTCACTGACCGAGCTAGTGACCTGAGTAACGATGTCATATATTCTATGTGTTCTTCTATATATTCTGTGTGTTCTTTTATACTTCTACTGTTTATATTTTTGTGTGTATTTTTATGTTTCTATTGTTTTTATTTCTGTGTGTTCTTTATTATTTCTTCTGTTCATATTTCTGTGTGTTCTTCTATATTTCTACTGTTTATATTTTTGTGTGTTCTCTTTTCTTTCTACTGCGTACGTGCCCTTGTTTTTTATTGACTATTAATAAATTGATAAAAAAAATTCTACGTTATTTCCACACTACTTTGTCGCTTTAAATTTAATTAGTTCTAAATGACTTTGTCAATTTAATAATAATAATAGATAAAAAAGATAATAAGATAATGAATAATATTTAAGTATATATTTTGTTTTCAAGATTGAAGATTGTCCGTAAGGGTATAATTTTATTTTTATATCACAAGATGGTAGAATTAGAAAGAATTACACGTTGTCGAATTCTCTCGAACGGTTCACACGAGTCTGGGCTGGGCAATTCTCGTAGTAGAGTGTTCTCGAGGCATGGTGGAATCACCATATTTTGACTAACGCTATAGAAACAAAACCATGCGGCGGCGACTCGGGGTGTTTCTGGCGTGTGTGTGCTCCAGCGTCAGTAAATCAAGAAAGTACCTACCGACATATGAAGTGTGAGAAGGGATCTATAGTAATCAGAGCGATATATACAAGTTATTTACGGCGCTCCGATAAGTTCGTGTCCAGAGTTTATGTAAAATAATAAATGGATTATTAATATTTAGTGATTCATTTGCCTTCATAGCCACGATCCCGTAATATTGTTGTTTGGAGGGGTTTAAAAAAATAATTAACATTTTGTCGTAATCGTAGAATAACAACGCACGTGATTTTTCTCAAGTTTGCAGGAAAGTAGTTTGAAGTTTTATAAACATAAAGACACTTTATGTCATAGCTCGATAACTACGTAAGATTTTCCTTTGAAACTTGGGTTACTTATTTATTGATACCTTTCAAACCTCAAATATAGTCAGCGCAGTACAACGACGTTTTTACACATGCTGCATTGTTCTACGATCGCAAATCAGAACCGTCGTTATACCGATTTCGTATAATGACGGTTAAGTTAATGAGAAAAAATACACCATTAGATGGATTCTTTTTTTCACTCTTTAACGATCCAAAAAATGTCAATATGGAATTTTTTGCACATCCGTCATTGTTCTACGATCATGACGATTTTAGAAATGACGGATAATCAGCATCAACTTATTTGAATAAAATGAGAGTTTTGCGGAAATATGGACCGAGGTATTTTTCGAAACGGGCCACCCAATTTCACCCGCGGTCTGAGCGGCGAGTCCTTCAGCCCTGCACCGAGCGATTTTCCGCCGGTTTTAGAAACATTTTCCCCGGCACGGAGCCCTCCGTGCGGGCGCTCTGTTCCCTCGCGCGGCCCGGACACTTTGATCTTGTACTGCCGCCGGAGTGGAGGAACGGCGCGGCGTTTTTAATGTGCTTACTTTCTGGAGCCCTTCAAAAAGCCGGTGCTCTTACATGCCGGTTCCTGGATAACAAGTATTTACTTATTAATATCCGACACCCGTGAAATAGTAAAAACCACTTTTATATTTCCTCTGCCGGCAGTTAAATTTTTTTTATTTTTTTTTTTATTTATTTGGTAAATATACAAACTTAAGAGTATTCAATATAATTTAATTAATACACATTTATATTACACTCTTACCCACTTTTAAATGAGAATTTATTCTCGTGTTTAAAAGTGGGGGCATTGTCATACATGTATATATCTATTGTTAATGAAATCGTTAGTGTAAGACATTAGATTAAATAAGTAAGATATAGAAAAAGAAACATTAGATTAAGTTATAAAAATTAAGTCATTAAATTAAGTAAGTAAGATATAAACAATCAAGAAAATGTGAGACATTAGAATAAGTAAATGTAGTAAAAAGTACACGAAGTGAAGTAATTGTAGTACTACGAAATTAAATAAAGTGAAGTAATGAAGTAATTGTAATATTAATGAAGTGAAGTAATGAAATAAAGAAATGAAGTAATTGTACTACAAAATTGTAGTACTAGTGAAATAAATATTTTATACTCAACCAGATTTCTTCATTCGATTCCAAAAATTTTTCAAACCATGGGAGGGGGGGGTTGTTTCCAGAGATTTCTTCGTTTAGCTACATCAACTTCCCAAAAATTTCTTCGTTCGGTCCCAAAATTTTTCAAACCATGGGTGGGGGTTGTTACAGTTTCCAGAGATTTCTTCATTTATCTACATCAACTTCCCAAAAATTTCACGTAAAAAATGTACTATTTAAAGTATGTTTCTCATACTTTCGACAACTTTGAAGTGTGTGTACTTTGTAGTGTTCGCTTTGAAATGAAGTGTTCTATTTGAAGTTTCTAATTCTTTCAATAACTTTAAAGTGTTTGTAGTTTGTAGTGTGCACTACACTTCAAAACGTGTGAAGTGTGCACTTCAATGTAATGTAGTACTACATTGTAGTAGTGAGTACAAAGCAGACCCATCACTACTGGCGGAACATAAAATGGTTCACGTCTTTGCCTATCATCATCATCATTCTTGGCACTACAAGGTGGGTCTTGGCCTCCTCAATAATTTTCCTCCACTCGTCTCGGTCTACTGCCAGGTCTCTCCAGTTCCGAAGCTCTAAGGCAGAGATGTCTTTGAAGACGTTGCCCCTCCATCTTAATTTTGGCCTTCCTAAGCTCCTTCGCCCTATTGGCCTTGAGTTCAGCAGGGATTTTGGTGCCTGATTCTCGGACATTCTCTTCACATGACCCAGCCTTCGAAGTCTTCCCAGTTTCGTAAATTTTGTGACGTTTGGCTCCTTAAATAGAGTATAGAGCTTAGCCTATATGTACCTATATTAATCACAATTTATTAAGTAAATTAGTTTACTGGCCACAAATTTAATCAGAGCACAATTCTTTATTTCACACTAAATTTCGCAACAGTATCTTGAAAATTTACTACTCCTATCTAGATAATTTTTGGTCTGTGTCGCTAACAATTTTCACACGTCGGTAGGTACTTTATCGCTTGTCAGAATACGCACTGGTATCGCTCGTTAAGTCGCTTGGTCACACTGAATCACCACTTTATAAGTGCATTTTCAGAAACAACTCCACCACTCACGCGCTTGTCATCACTTTTATATGTAAATGTTGGTTCGCGAATATTCGACGTCTTTTCTCTGACTGGTAACAATATAGTAAATTTTTAGTACTTAAAAAATTTAGTTTATGAAAGAAATCGTTAAAATTGTTTGATTTAAAAGTTATTCAAAAAACAAAATCGATCCGCTTTATAAAAAAAACACCCGATGTTTAAAGGTCTAGCCTTCTGATAGTTATCGGATATCTCATTTTATATGTTAGTCTTAACCATCAAAAAATATTTTTATATCAATTCATTCCTTCATCTTTACACATCCTTTCTCCCGGTTACATAATAGAATATCTATACAAAACACTCCAAGAACAGAAAAAATATTAAAATGATATTTTTTCCCTTAATAAACTTTTAGTAACTTTTTCTCTCTCATATGCCCGGGGCGGTAGTTACCGTAAAAGTTTATAGGTGTCGCTAGCACCGTGTAAATGTACTTTCCTGCTTTTCCAAACTATATAAGAAAGCTCGATTTTCTAAGGGTGGATTAGCTTCCCGGGCTCCGCGTATGTTAAAATAAAATGCGTTTTTGTATTGTTCGCTTTTTAGAAAATGCAATTTTGTATTCTGGCCGGGGACGCGGTACTAGATGAAAGCAAAGAAGATTGAAATTGAAAATTGATAAAAATTTACACCAAGATAAAATGTTTTTATTTGAGGGGTAAAAAAACGACTACACAATTATTTTTTTTAATTACAGTTTAAACGCAAGGATTTAATTATAATAAGTGTATGTACATTTATTGACCTAATTGTACTTAATTTAATGACGTTTTATATAATAAGCTCCTATATTTAAATATTTTTTTCTTTTTCTATCCAATTCACAATTCACTGTTGTATTTCTTTAATGTCTTTTTCATATTTTTTTGTACCGTTACATTTTTAATTTTATCCGGAAGCTTGTTGAATAATTTTGGAATCACGCACTGTTTGGTTCTGTCTGTTATTATTTGTTTTTTTTTTATTTTTAGTTTTTTAGTTTTGTCTTGTCGTATATTCATGATGTATTGGTGTTTTGAATCTGTCCTTCTCGTATTCTTCCAGTGTCATTTTATAGTAAAGTTGTTTTTGGATCGGTAAGATTTTACACATTTTGAATAGGTTTTCCGGTTTGTTCTGGCATGTATGCTTCTTCTTATTTTTTATTTGCTATAGTTTAAATAATTCTTAATTGTAATTGTTTTACTTTTTTTAAGTATGGTGGTACTGGTAATGAAGAAAGTATACAGATTATTGGTATATGCTTTTTTTCCTTTTAAATATGTTAATTTCATAGTTCTAGGTAAAAGAAAGTATTTAATGCCGCGTCATTTTTTTATAAATATTTATAATTTTTTATAATTTTTTATAAATTTTTATAAATATTTTTTAAATTAATATGTATTATAATAATAAATAATAAAATAAAATATTTTTTATAAATATAAATAAATAAAAAAAAATATAAATAACTAAATGACATAAGTAATTAAAATTACTAACTCACGTGAGGTACCGGCGTGATGTTGTGTTGAAAATATTAATGAAAATAAGAAAAAAAAGAAAAAAAAATAGCACATACTGATGGCTATGTATATTCGCTTTACACCTTGTATTTTAAAATGAATATTCTGGCACTTAGTGCTTTATTCATTTCAAGTATTCAATCGGGTATTATACAAAGCTAAAAGAGAGATTTAAAAAAATACCCATAAAAACCAAGTTTTTATTATACTCCCTTTCTTTGTAAAATATAATAAAAATTAAAGATGAATTAAGACATTTAACATAACACTAAACTTACAGTTATTTAATATATTTCTAAAATGTCAGATGTTTTGAGCTTTGATAAGACACTTCATGCTTCATCACTTCATCAGTCAATTTAGATTTTTGAAATTCGTAGTGAAGTACATATTATGTACACCGACGGAGTTGTTCAAATTTAGAAAATGTTCCGCGACGTTATCGGGCCGCCGTTGCTAATCAAACTTTTCTAATGATTCCAATTTGAAAAAACCAATAAAATTTCTAAAAATCCTAAATTATACTATAATTATTTATTTTTATTAACGAAAATTTGACAGATCTTCTTGATCGTCGCCACGAGTATACTTGCCAAGTTTCAGCTCGATTGGATCACGGGAAAACGGTCAAAAATCGATCCAAAGTTTTTTTTGACGGCAAGCAAGCAAGCAGACGCCACGAGTTAATATAAAGGGAGTAAAAATTGATATGTTTTTGATAAAATGCTTTTAAAATATACACACAAAAGCAGAAATCTATTGTCAAACTGCAATGTAGCGATACGAGTAGCTTGTTGGTATAGTTGTCATGACTCTCGCTACTAGTGATCCGATGGTCGGTATTTCGAGCCCTATTCTAGGACATCAGCAATTCTACTTTCAAGCACAAGCGCTTAACCTAATTTGATAAAAGTAAGAATATTGGTGCCATATCTTTACTTGTTCTTTCAATATAATTTATATTCTCTCAATATAATCCCAATATAATTTAATAAAAAAAAGAAGTTTGTCAGAAAATTATTTTCATCAAAATACGTAATGTAACAATGTCCGCCACTAACTCAACCTTGCAAATAATGACCAGGTATAATATAAAATGCGGTCAAAGAGCAAAAATTTAATTCTCAGTGTTACAATGTCCATCACTTATGCTACCAAGACGCTAGATTGTGTTGTTTTTACATTCACGTTTCCCAAATAAATATTTTCGTCTCTGTGAAACTTATGTAATTTGTCTTACTTAATAAAGTTTTATAATTTAACTAATATCGTTGGACGCGAATTTAATCGGAGCACCGTTCTTCAATGCACGCACGTAATTCGGACTAACTGTTACACCCGAAAATTTCACAAATGCATAGGCAGGTACTGTCTATCGCACAGGGTCACAATTTGCTGGTTTATTGACCCTGCTTTCTGTCATCTCTTAGGTATATAGGTAATGAAATGTCACGAAACATCGAGAGTGATCGACTGGTTTCTCCACATTTCTTGTGATTTCCAATTTATTGTAAAACTGATTGCTCTATAATCCTCAAATACGTGTAGTTCCTTTGACTTTTTAGCAGATGGTTGTATTGTATTATATGTCACATCGGACGTGATTTGATTAGCAGTTATTTTGTTTTAGATATGAATGTGCGTGTATTCGCGAAGGAATCAGTGTGACTGTGCACCTCTGCACAATCAGTCTGATGTATGTCGAGTGAACGCTGAAGGCGTGTGTGTGAAATGTGCGTGAAGGTGTATGATAAGGAATGAATAAAAAGAATTACTCACAATTAACTCCATTGAGTTAATTGTGAGTAATTCTTAATTATTGAAGTCACAAATCTTTACATGTTTGGAGAATGCGTTATACAACAATACACGGAGCGCGAGTTTGAGCGTGGTATCGCGGGCGCCGGTCGGTGAGAGAATTGGTACTTTACCGGCGCCTCGGGCTCCTCGTCGGGCGATATCCCTCGAGCGCGATTGGTCCGTTTGGGACGCTCGAGGGACTAGAGTCTAAGCAGGTCTGGCTCCACCACAACTTCTATCATCTCGCGACAATAATAATAAATATTTCAAGTAAAATATACACTGGGAAGATTCACATCCTCAAAATATCTAAATTTTATTTTTGAATACTGTCTGCGGGGGATTTCGCAATAAAGGACCCCTAAATTACGGGGTTGAAAATACAAATACGCACACAGATACAACTGCCCCCTTAACATACGTCACCCGACATGCTTTCAAGCCTGAAAAAATATCCCTCGGTTGTATCCAGAGAGGGATTCCGTCCTGACATGCCTTTTATTAGTTTTGTTAAGGCATTTACATAAGATTTACTCGATAAAATAAGGGGTTTCACTTCCGAATTCTTCCGACAACAAAATCTCTCGCGAGAATGCCAGATTGTTTTCCTTGCCCCGGAAAAAAGGTTTGAAGTGTGTTTTGTTATTCCAACGGTCAGAGAAGATTTACTTCAAAATAAATCGAGCGGGTACAATTATTAGAACTCTCAACTTTGAGTATTTTTTGTATATTTTGACGGTCCCCACAGAGTAAAAAATTGCACAAAGAAGTCGCTTATTTTATAAAGCATTTGAAGTTTTTGCTCTTGCATAATTTAATTCGATACTAAAAACAAAAAAAAATAACGTTTCAAGTAAACAAGTATTTTTGTATTAAAGTGCCACTTATTTACTAAGACATAATTTATAATATATTTTCATAATTTTCGCTCTTAGTTATTATTTTAAACAACTCAAACGTATTACGTAAAACGTGTACCAAGATATTTAAGTCAGTTCATGTCTATATATTTTAGTGATGTGTGATGGTCACCAAATTATGGACGCTTTTGAATTTTTATTGAGTTCATTGTTGTACTGCATCGTGGGTAGAAGATCTCCGGTACTTGTGGGAAAAAGTATTTTCACCCGACTAGGAGAATCCATCTATGTTGAGTGTGTGGAGTCGCGTGTATGAGAGGGTGAATAAATGTGTGGGATTTCGGCAAACTTTTACATCTTATATCACTTGAGAGCGCCAGAGGCATCTTTCGTGGAGTTTGTAATAATCAGAATCTGCAACGAACTCTAATCATAAATATAGCCATGATTTAAGTGAATCGAAGTCAAGGTCCGTGACGACATCATTCCATTGAAGGTCGTTGACCTGAATGCACTATAATATTTTTATTAGCAAACAGTGAGTATTTCTTAACACCCTGTTCTACTTTGTTTTGCCAGTTTTGCCTCACGCACACGTTCATTCACAGTTACATGCACGCGACTCAGCAGACTGAACACGAAAGAATTCTCCTGGTTGTGAGAGAATTTTTCTACCTCACAACTACTGCGTCAGGGAATCTTCTTCCATCGATACATCAACCATTACAAATTAGTACTTTATCTACCTCCGGGGCTAAATACATTTTTATTTTTGTACATATCAATTTCTGAGAAGTAATTAAACTCAAATTTCAAGATTATTAGTATTGAGAAAAAATCATCATTGTAGAAAGTATGACGTATTGGTTTGTTCACTATTTGATTTTTTTTGAGGCAGAATCTAATTAATATTTACAAACTTCGAAATAGTTTTGACTTATACATATTTAAATCATAATATCAAATAATATTCTTCGATTAAAAGTTTCTTTCCACTAAATTTTATTTTTAATTGTTCGGAGGTCTTTTTTATTTACATTTATATTTTTCCTGTATTAAGGTTCTTGATGTTCGGCATTAATTTTATTAATTTAATTTTTCCTGTACTATAAGCTTAATTTTTTGTGTACTTAAAATGTATTTTTCTATTTCCTGTATACTTATGTATACAGTTTTCACGTAATGTGTTAACCAATGTTTTTTTTCTTTTTTTCTGAGAATTTATTATTTATTCGTTATAAATACTACATAAGGCTTTATGGCCGTGGGCGTTAAGAAAATTAAATAAAAATAATTTAACATAATCGCATAAATAAAAGATCCCAATTAAAGAAAAAGAAAAACTAAGCTTAAGCTTAAGCTTTAAAGAAAATCCTTCGAATCATGCATAATGCCAGTGATGACGTATGGACTGGAATAGATGAAACTCATAAAATAATGTGGAAAAGCTCAAATACACGCAAGGAACCGTAGAGAGATCCACGCTTGGTTTAAGCCTAAGAGATAGAATAAGAAATGATGAAATTATAGTAGTGAATATCATGGATCGTGCAGCGAAGTTAAAATGGCAATAGGCAGAGCATGTTACTGGTCAGAATACCACAAGATGGACTCTTTTTGAAGTGGAGAACTTGAGAGAAAATGAGAGGCATCGGGAGATATCAATAGAGATGTGCAGACGATATAGCCCCTTTGGAGATAAGAAATAGCTAAAAAAAAAACAAACAAAAGAGATGGTTGAAGGGTACGGAAGAGGCCTGTATCCAGCAGTGGAGAGGTGAACGCTGAAGAAACTTTGCAAGCAGGCTCGTGGCGACGATCAAAATGATGTATGAAATTTTTGTTAAAAAAATAATAATTATAGTATAATTATGGATTTTTAGAAATTTAAATGGTTTTTTAAAATTGTAAACAATACAAATGTTTGATTACTACCAACAACCAACAGGCCTGACGACGTCACGGAATATTTAAAATTTGAATTACTCCGTCGGTATACATAATAGATACTTCACTACGAATTTCGAAAATTTATGACAATTGGTTCACAGATGACAGCAAAATTTACAAATCACAAATCTATCAAAATCTTGATTAAATTGACTAACAAATATTTTTAGAATTTAATCTTCAAAGCATGAGTGTCTTATCAAAGCTCAAAACATCTGACATTTTAGAAATATATTAAATTACTGTAAGTTTTAGCGTTATGTTATATGTTTTAATTCGTCTTTAATTGTTGTTATATTTTACAAAGAAAGGGAGTATAATTAAAACTTGGTTTTTATGGGGTAGTTTTTTTCTCACTGTCAAACCAAGTTGAATATGGAAACAACTCGAACACAAATGATGCGCCGACTTTGGAGGGCCCTCGTGCCCAACGAAAAATCCTCCTAATTCAATGCGTATCCGCGCCTCCAAAAGGGCAATAAATTTCGCCAGACATCATGATACATTACTTATCTCCCCGTTCATATTTTGACCCGCGATTCTGGAGAACTCGTAAATTCTCATATTTAGACACTCGGAAATGCCCCGTTTTGAATTTTATCCGTTTCATTAAAACATTTAGTAAATAATTGCCGAAATATTTATAGGCTTTGTGTTTATTCTCCGAGATGCCATAAATTGTGCCTTCAATGCTTAGTGGGTACCAGTCGGTCTTGCCGGTAATACCCAGGCAGAAATAATTCGTCTGCGAGTCGCCCTTTTATTCTGTATCAAAAATGTTTAAGGTGACGATGGTATTTAAAATTCATTGAATTTTGTTGAAATGATTTAAAATGGGGTGAATCAAAAAACGTTTCCATCTTCATGCCCATGTCAAGATGTAAGCTGTAAATATTTTTTATATTGTTTCTTAATGTAATGAACAAATTTTCGTTCGACAAAATAAATATATGTTATAATTAATAACATTGACATGAACCTATAGATCCATTAAATACTAATCGCATTACACTCAAACACAAATATATAATATACATAAATGTACATGTAAAATATAATTAATTACAAAAATACATGTTACTAGAGCGTGCCGAAGACACTTGTAATTGGGATAGTGGGCATAGTCTTCACTATAATGTTTTTTATCTGAGTATCATGTACCCATTATCCTGTTAGTGTCTCTAATAAATAAAAAATAAAAAATTTAAATTTAAAAAAAATTAACTAAATCCTTAAAAACGTAGAAGTATCATTACCAGCTACGAGATCTATGTACCTATACTTTTTCATGTGATAAAAAAAAGAGATGTGCTATCATAACTTCATGAAATAATCGGATGATTCCTATTTGGAACATACATATAACTTTAAAATACTCTATGTGTGGATGTTCTTACGATGGAATTGGTGAACGTTGCATCGTGTGTAGAGTGATCACTTAAGCTAACTAATACAGACTGTAAGCCCTGGGCCATCGCACGAAAGATTTCCAAATTAGTTTCTCATATAAATAGCTTCGTATGGGACTTCTATAATTTAATCCTCTAATTGTGTTCTCAGAACATACAAAAAATATTGTCAAAAATAAACTTTGTTGTCACCACTTATTTATTTAAAAAAACAACATGTTTCAGGGAAAATCGTTACTTTATCAGGATACAATCATCCGTATTCTGAAAATAGCAATGTCTGGATCTTTAAGATCTTTATCCCAACACTTAATAGACGATAATAAAAATTAAAAATGTCCAGAGCGGATTTTGTAATTCTACGGCTCAAATACA
>JADDOH010005019.1:0-17285 GCA_016648135.1 Agrypnia vestita
TTTTTGCAAAATTTAGTAGATTCTGATTAGAACATATATGACAATCCTACTTGTCTTGTGACAAGGGGGAGGGAGGGGTTAAAAATCCTGCTTACGTAATACTTGAATGGCCCCTAACATGTTTTATTAATACTTTGGCTAGCAAATTTTGGCTGCTTAATTACTTGTTTTGTGGTGAATTTGCTTTTTAGAATCATGAATGCAGTAGAAAGAAAACGAAAGTCTAGGGAGACATTAAAAAGAGACCCCGAAAAATGGCAAGAATTTTTAAGGAAAGAAAGAGAGCGAGATACCAAAAGAAGGAAAAAGAATAAAGAACGCGTGAATGAAGATGAAGCAGTCAAAAAACTTCAGTAAGAAAAGGAAAGAATTAAGAAAAGGAAAGAATTAGAAAAAGGAAAGCTAGGGAAGAAAGATGGCTCAATCCTCAGCTCCTGTGTTATCATCGCATCTAGTTTCATACAAATGTGTGCGGACACTACGCAAGGCTATAAGTAAGACGAAGAAAGTCTCTGCCAGAAAGTCCTATGAAAAACGAGCGATTATCACAGTGATAGCTAAAAACATCATAACTAAGCTATCCACATCTTTGGAGTGCCTAAAAAAAGTGACAGATTATTTCTGAAGATGATAGAAAGCTAGCGCAAAATTTCTATGAAAGAGATGACATTATTAGTCGACCTGTTGAAACTTGATGAGAAAAATAATAGGAATTGTTTGTAATTTTTTTTTAAATCTGAAAAAATACTTGTTTTATATAAGATTTCAATAAAAATCTCTCATATAATGTGAATAAAAAGAGATCTGTATTGATTTTCTTCAAACCTATGTAACCTTGCATGTTACTCGTCCCACCCGTCACGAGGTGCTGTCCCACCCGTTACAAGCTATGAGAAGCTTTTTTAATAAGATTTTAGCCATTTTTGGTGTAAATTATATAAATAGTTGATTCATGTAATTTCAGAATCGATATATAAAAAAGTTGATTAACAAAAGTAGCATAGTTTGTCTTGATTTGCGAAGTGTACCTGTCAACTCAGATAGGTGGGGCCATTTGATGTCCCACCCGTCACACTTCTAATATAATTAATTATAGTCATAAAAATCGCTTTTTATTACTTTTGCCAATGGTGAAGGCCAAAATGAACATTTGTCTTTATAATAGGATAATATTTAAGACAAACATAGTAGTAGTGAGAAAGAAATAAGGTAAAGTTTAAGTAAAAAGGAGTTAGAATGTCCCACCCGTCACAATGGAATGACCCTCTAGCATATATTTATGTATTCGTTGCAAGACCGAAAGGCTGCGAGGAAAAGAGACGACCATATGGAGTGCCGACGCTAAAATACACGGAAACACCTGAGAGCAGCTTGTGCTCTTGTATTTTTTGTCTGAATTCTGAAGGTTTTAAGTCTAGAATTTAAAGAAAGCGTATTTATTTCTCCAGTAATTTATGTATTGTAAAAAAAGTATTAAACAACCATTTTTCTTAGATCCATATAACCAGTTTTTTAATTTAAAAATTATGTTGAAGCACATTTTAATTTAAAAATTATGCATAAGCACATTTAAGTTTTTTTTATTTTTGAATGGTTCACAAACAATGAAAAACACATAACTGATGTAGGTAATACAAATATAATACAATAAGTTTAAATGCTTTTTATCACTTAAATGTGAACACAGCAAACATAGAGATAAAAAGTAAAGGCTAAACTAAAACATACACAAGAAAGAACAGAAAAAAGTGATTTCATAGTGTGAGCTTAAACAGAGTGAGACTGAACAAAGAGACTAAACAGCTAATTTCGCAAGTTTGGTAATATGTAGTTCACTTGTATTCATGGAAACTTTCATGAAATATGTCAATGAGGATTTATGATTATTTTCTATTCTATCATTATGATTATTTTCTATTTTGTTGTATGACCTCAATATTCTAGATATAGAGTTAAAGTGGGCCATATTGTAATTGAAAGTTGATAGAGAAAATGTATTATATGAACTTTTTGATGGTAATTTTACAATTAAGGCAAGACCGCGATGGCCACAGGCAGGGTGGAGGATGTTTGTTGGGAGTGAGAAATAGAGAAAACTCGCAAGTCGAGCGATTCTCTATTTTGAAAACGTCCAATGAAGATCTCTGGGTAAAACTGACATACGGTCTCGATATCACGTTCATCTGTGTATTATATTTTCCTCCGGCGAGTGAGACGGATATATATCAGTTGTTCTTCGATAAGATGTTGTCTAGTCTAGAACTACTTCAGGATAAAAACCTTATAGACTTGACCTTATTATATTGGACCCTGCAGTGGGATGCAAAACGTCGACCAGAAAGGTCGTAAAAATACGGCATATTACCCCATAAAACACAAACCATAAGATTCTGAACGAAGGTGAAACCTGGGGGCATTTTTAATAATCCAACAGCTCGGCACCTCATCGGGTCCATAAGCTTTTACTACTAGAAATGGAGTGAAGAATAAAATATTTTCCTATATCCTTACTGTATCCGAGGTATTCAAAATTAATTTGTGAAACTCATCTATTAGATATTAGTTAAATTTTCTCAAAATAATCGCATGCAAAATATGAAAATAGGAATAACTTGCTGGTCTCCCAAGGTTACTCGCGGGACAAGGCTCAAACTCCTGACCACTTGATCACTAGGCGAGTGCATTATTGCTAGGCCAATAAGCTAGACAACCACTCCCGCATTAAATATCTCTGCTAATTTTATTCCATTATATTCTATAAAGAAAACTCATTGCACTCTAAATAACAGTGGCGTGCAGGGCATACAAGCAAAAAATCTGTGCATTAGTAAAGATTCTGGGAAACAAATATTAATTAAATAATCCTTATCTTAAGAAAAAATTTGATTTTAAATCCTATCCGTAATTCATCCTACGGTTAGAAGTTTTATTTCTGACATTTCTGTTTAACGTGACGTATCTGTTTTTTCCAATTTAAAATTCTAGCCGTAATTTGTCCTACGGCTAGAAGTTTTATTTCCGACTTTTCTGTACCTAACTTCATGTCAATTCTTCATTTATCTCACTTGTTTACGCCCAAAAATTTGTTACATAGATCTAGTCAAGTTGAGAAAAAATTCGTCCTGAACCGTGTATACTTTACCAGGGTTCGAGGATATATATCCGCGGATATATATCACGATATATATCGCGATATTTATGGCTCGATTTTTATTTTTGATATATATCCAAGAAAACTTTCTGCGAATGTCAATAGATGGCGCTAGTTGTATTTTATAAAATGCCTCGGATTTTTTTTTTTAATATCTGCAGTCGTTACTAGATGGCGCTAGTTGTATTTTAAAAAGTGCTACGGTTATTTTTTAGTTTTAATTAATTTGTTTCATATAATCCGTTTTTATTTCACACAAAGAAACAAACACCCCTAACACTACATTAGAAAGAGGAACTTTTATGACTTATAAATAATAATTGCATATATAAGCTTTTTTCGGTATGCAATTCATTTATTTAATAAATAATAATTCATATACAAAATAAATAAAATAATTTCCTAATTATCAATTTGTATCAATCAACGAGTACAAAAAAGGAGTAAAAAAAGTTTGGATATATATCCAATTTTTGATATATATCGGATATGTATCAAAAAATCCGATTTTTTGATTTTTATTATAAAAATTTGATTTTTTCGAACCCTGATTTTTACTTAGTTCTATGCTGCGAGTTTTGTGTAATAGACAAGTAAATTTTTCATGGAATAGCATGTTTCTTCGTAAGGTCCTATGCCAGGTGAGAACTATGCGCATGTCATTGCAGAAATGTTTTTTTTTTTTACAAATTCCACCCAAAACTTTCGGTGTAAATTCTATTTGTCATTTCTATGGTAAATATAAATACCATCCGTCATATCATGGTCATATCATAATGATTATATACGACGACATTGCCATCGATGATATCATAAAATGTTTGATTTATTTTTGTGAAAATAAACATACATCTGAAATTAGTATTATTCCCGATTTAATTATTTATAAATCATCTTCAAAATATATTGAAAATTTTTGCCGTATTACCTATACATATATAAAATATTTATTTACTTAGGAAATATTGTTTACAATACAGTAGAGCGTCGATTATCCGAACTAATTGGGGGACGTGGGTATTCGGAAAACCGATATTTTTGGATAATCGAACTGTATTGATTAAGCCATACATATTTACATACAGGTGAATGAAAACCATATTTACATTTATATCTTTAATGACGAATAGGAATTAAACATAAAAAAGTGCAGATAATCTTGTAATAAAACATTTATGTACGTACTAAGTACAATTAAAGCTTAAAAAAATCTTCAATCTTCAATGCCGAAGCAAGCCTACCCACTTACGAGCGGCTAGGTCACGTACTTTTTTAAGGACAGATATTTTATACTGATCGCTTTCAGCTGTGTTTCAAACCAACGCAAGGCAATATCTAAGCATGAAGTCCAATTATGTTTTCATCTTCATTCTGAACTTGTAGTTGATGAGGTACTATCAGTGGCGTCAGCCTTATTAGTCATGAGGTCTAAAATTTCGCTATCCTGCATAATTTGGTACCCGGGATCTTCAACGTCGATATCCATCCATTGCTGAACCTCTTCTTCATCACATTCGTGGTAATCGAGCTTTTTTAGCATATCTATCATTTCAGACATATCTTTCTGTTTCTCATTTACACATACAGAGGATTTTCCACTATACACAAAACTTTATTCTACGCTTTTTTCAAGTTCTGCACTTTTACACTGTCCCATGCTGCTCTGATCATGTAGGACGCGTCTTTCAAAACGTCTTTCAAAAAATTTTCTTATGATTTCTTATTAGGCTTTCTTCTCCCTCCTCTTCTTTTTCCAAAAGTAACTTACGTAACAATTCTTTTCTGTAATACCATTTGAAAGTCTCAATTACGCCTTGGTCTGGACATAGGCTGTAATAATGAAGTCACGTTAGATGGAAGAAACATGACTTTTATAAACTTTTCATTTTAGATGTCATATGATGGATGAGTTGGGGCGTTCTCAAGAAGCAATAATTTTTTCTCTCTTTTATCATTTTTTAATTGATGGGCTTTTACAGAGGGTATAAAAGTTTCTGTAAACCATTCCATGAAAATTGTACTATCCATCCAAGCACTCTTTTGCGATGTGTAAACGATAGGCATCGCAGACATATTATCGAGCTTGAAACAACGTGGTTTCTTGCTTTTACCTATTACAAGCATGGGCAATCGGTGGCTGCCATTATCATTAGTTTAGTTTAAATTTAGTTTATCGACTATCGGCTACTTGGAAGTGACATGCGAGTACAATTAACAAGTTGCGAGAAGTGCATGAGCACTGTAGCGCGGGAGGCGGGAGGGAGTAGGCACGCGCGGGTCGTGCGGGCATAGTAATTCAGATAAGCGGTCGTTCGGTTCATCGACGTTCGGATAATCGACGCTCTACTGTACTTCTTTTATAGTGCAGTTATTTTTGTAGATTGAAGCTACTCAAAATAGTTAATTATATACAGTTAAAAAAAAATTCAAATGTACCTTTACCTTTATAGGTATATGCGAATATATATTTTTTTAATATAGGTATATAGTCGTTCACAGCACAACCTAAATTTTCTCTTGCCCTTGAGCATATTTTCGGAAATTTAGATTTTAATACATACGAGGGCGTATTGAAAAGTAAGGTCTCCTATTTTTTTTTCATAGAAAATCAAAGGATGATTGGCAAATTTCTAAGGAATCTGGGCATAAATTCAACAGAATTAAAATGCACGCTAAATTAAAGTTTAATACTAGTACTTCATTTCATACTATGACAACAATCATGAAATACACCGGAGTACGGAGGTGGAGGTCATTGAATATTAAAAGTTTCCATAGTATTCAACAACACTTTAGGGTAATAAAAATAGTATAAGTGCATGAAGTAATTACCCATTAGTTTACTCATGTACCACTATCATTACGCCAGATAGAAAAATAACAAATGGAGACACGAGGGAGGGGATGGATGGCGCGACATGGATTCGACGCGGGCGCACAATAGCGTGTGAGAGCCAATTCATTTGTTTTTTACTTGTTGTTACCTGCGTTGTGTTTCTCGGTTCACCAGTATATATTTCGACTTTTTGACTTGGTTATCGTTTATGGACTACTGTTATTGATATTATAATATATTGATATTATAATATTTTGATATCATAATATATATAATATTTTTTTTACAATCATACATAGACAATGTTTACAAATATTTTTTTTTTGTATGTATATTATATACCTCACCAAAAAGAATTATGATTCTTGTGTGTGGTGAGGGATAACCATTTACAATTATACAGGATATATAATTGTAAATGTTTATCCCATTCTTTCCTCATTTATTCGCTTAATATGCCCAAACCATCTGAGCGACCCTTTTTAATTCCATTAATTATGCTAAAATCAGCTTTACATTCATTCCTAATATCTGCATTCTTTACTCTATCATAAATTTATTTGCCACACATACGTCTGAGGGATCTCATCTCCACTGCATTCAATCAACTTTCGATCCTCTTCTGCCAGCTCCAGGCTTCGCTTCCATACATCAGTGTTGGTACCAGAATTCCATTATGTACCGCTAGTTTTGCCTCGGTAGAATATGTATTTATATTGGAAACTATTGCGTTCAAAGCACCGTTCACCCTATTCTCCGCAGTCACTCTCCTCTCGATATCTTTCTCAACATTCCCTCTTCTATCGATTATACTTCCCAAGTACACAAACCCATCTACCTCTTCCAAACATTCATTACCTACTAGAATTTCACACGTCTTACTTTCACCTTTCTGGAATACCATCACTTTTGATTTGTTTACGTTCATAATAAGGTCACTTTCCTTGCATACATCATACATCCTGCTTACTAGACTCTGCAAGTCCTGTTCGCTATTTTCCATTAATACTGCATCATCCGCGTACAGTAAACAGCATACAATCAAATCACTCATTTTCGTTCCTACATTCATACATTCCAGTTCTTTCACACAACTATCCAAGCTATGGAGACATTATGAGTACAATAATAAACTGCAATTGCATTTCTGCCCTCCTGGTCTCTATTTATTAGTATATATCTATAATATGTCCGAGCTCTGACGTGCCTTGATTGTATTCGTGCTCGCAGTAACCACACGTTCCTTTCTATTATATAGCAGTCGGAAAGATCACTCAGTGCGTCGTCTCTGCAGATTTCTATATCATATACTCCATTATATACTCGTATGTATTCTGAGACAAATGATTTTGCTAGTTTTAGCTGGTAAGTACCCAGGGCCAGTAACACGGTCAGTCTAGGAAATTCTTCCAGGAACAGAGGATTAGCATCAATTTGAGTGAATATTCTTCGTTGTTGATTAAGATTTTTCATCTCAACATATTCATACAGGTGATTTGTGGAGTGAACATTAGTGTTGATTCGGTTTAAAATATCGAGAGCATATCTGTTATTTTCAAAAACAGGATTGAAGGTATTTAAAAGACTTACAGAGATTTTATAATCATCGAACATTTGTGTCAGGACATGATTAATGTATGTCTAGCGTAGTAGTTCCGTTCATTCCTATCTTTATTTGGAGGAATATGCACTTCATATCCACATTCTTGTACACTTAAAACGCTGTCTCTGAATCCTCTATCCAGTATCATCACATCATTTTGTTAAATAACCAAAGTCAGGCACTGTCCTCATTATTGACGATTCCTTGCATTATTGTTGCGTCAGACACAGTAGTTGGGTATGGACCCAGGACATCTATTATATAGCCGTCACTACAGACAACCGTAAGACGTATAAGTAGGTTCTCGAACTTGTGCAAGCTGTAACTTTCTTTTTTCTTTGAAAAAGGAAGTTAATGCTTTTTTCTATATAAATATATGAATCATCGCAGATAATGATTACTTTGGTGTTATTTTCGTCTCCAAATAAACCTTTTGGTATCAACAGATTCTTTATAAGAACGTCGTTTCTTGTTAAATGATCAAAACCAAGATGCCATTATATAGTTACGTTGAACAATACCACATTCAACACTAAAAGTTCAATAGTTCTAAACACAATCCAATCAAAGGGCAATAACAATAGTCCATAAACGATAACCAAGTCAAAAGGTCGAAATATATACTGGTGAACCGAAAAACACAATGCAGGTAATAACAAGTAAAGAAAGAATGAATTGTCTCTCACGCGTTATCGTGCGCCCGCGTCGAATCCTTGCCGTGCCTCACCACCCCCCTCCCTCGTGTCTTCATTTGTTATTTTTCTATCTGGCATAATGATATTGGTACATGAGTAAACTAATGGGTAATTACTTCATGCACTTATACTATTTTTATTACCCTAAAGTGTTGTTGAATACTATAGAAACTTTTAATATTCAATGACTTTCACCTCCGTATACCGGTGTATTTGTCATAGTGTCAGTTAGTAGTAGTGTAGTTGTCATATTGTTGTCATAGTGTGAAATGAAGTACTATTATTAACTTTCATTTAGCATACATTTTAATTCTGTTGAATTTATGCCCATTTTGACCATCACCCTTTATTTACAACTTTGCATATATCATTGGAAAGGTTAAACATTTAGCTATTTTTCTACAGTCACCTTGACGATTAATCACTTTTTGCATCCTGGTAACCAGCTTTTTAATGCCGGCGTCGTACACGATTCTTGCACTGCTTCTTGCACTTCCTCGTCTGACTTGAATTTCTGTCCCCCAAGGTGTTTTATGAGAGAGGGAAACAAGTGTTAGTCGCTGGGGGCAACGTCCGGGCTGTAAGGAGGGTGGTTGATAATATCCCAGCTGAATCCATTGAGCAGGGTGGTCATTTGATGTGACACATGTGGACGCGTATTGTCACGATGCAAATACACTCCTTTGGTGAGCCTACCCCTTCTTTTATTTTGGATGTTACTATTTCATTCAAACGATGACTCACTAATTGCGTTTTGCCCGCACTGTTTATTTACTTAATCTGGTCACTTGAATGGGCACACACACCATTTATTGTTATTTTTCGGCTAAAATTAAAATGTTCATGTTCATGCCGTCGAAGTTGATTGTGTGCGAAACATTTGTGTTTCGTTTTATTATTAGTTGAAGTATTAAGGAATTATAAGTTTTTAATAGAAATAAATACCCTTATTTAAACTTCCAGTATCAAAAACAAAATTAGAAAACAAACTCAGTTTATGTGTTAAGAATATAATGTACCACTGTGTGCCAAAAATTGTTTCAAGGTGTATCACGATTTGAAAAAGTTTTAAAAATATTATTTAAGATTTTGTGAATTGTAAAGTGTAAAAAATCAGTGCCCGCGCAGAACACCACTTCACTCTAGTACAAATAAATACCACCAATTATGGAGCTGGCATCGCCCGGTGTTATGTCATCCCATATTAATTAATTTTGTTTACGTTATTTTGTAAATATTTGAAAGATTTCAGTGTTCGTTTTTGTCCTTGAAGATTCTTGAATATTTTGAATATCTTTATTCTTGAATACACAATATAAAAAAGCGATCCATAACCGGTGCATTCTATATTTGCATGCAATTTTGCATAATTGGAACAGCCACTTAGGACCAGTTGCATTAACTCGGTTTATATTAATATTTCGTTTTTTTTTGCATTCCGATTATACAATCCGTTTTCACAAAAATCTATTTTTTACCAAAGATTACTGTAATCCAAGTCGCCACAACCGTCCCTATATAAGAGAATCGATAATTCTGAAAGAAGTTAGATAGCATTCCTTACTTGTATTTTTCTAGTAGAGGAAGAAGTTGGACATTAGATATGGTGTCAGTTCCAGTAAGAATGAAATATCCACGAATGAGTCCTTTGGCATCCAAATCCCGGAGAGCATCACCCAAAGAACGACAGCTTTCAGAAACTACAATATGAACTACCATTGTCACACTCCATGCAACTTTTTCTTTGATGCATTCTCTAGAAGAATTTTAATCATCGGGTAAAAATTCAATGGAGAAAAAGAGCTAATAAATATATACATCAATAGTTTAAAAAATTTCAAAAAGTGTTTACTTATAACTTACTGTATATGATTTTTTATTAGATCTACATGAGAACAGCAAAACAAGAATGTTTCATGGACTCCAGATTGAGCCAAGGATTCAAGTGTGTAGTTGATGAGCGGTACGCATACTAATGGTAAGAGAGCCTAAAATAAAAATATATAATAACGGATGGATAATAGTGGATGTTGAGTCTGTACAATTAGCATTCAATTGAACAAGCATAAATCAAATGTAATTAATATAGGTTATGGTTCCTACCAGAGGAGTTTTCGAGACAACAGGCAGAAAATTATTATTAAAATTATCTGCAATTACAACTGCCTGTACTATGTCATCTTTTTCGATAGTTTCAATAGCTGAATGAGCTTTTTTCTGTTTCATCATTTTGAAGTTTCAGATCCTACGACCATAGAAAAATAAATAATACCCACAGAAAACAGAAAAATATATAGTCCGTCCAACTTATCTGGAGAATAAAGGAGGGCGTCCCAATCGTTGTGGTACTGCCCATAGTCTAAAAATTATCTCATTTGTAGGGAATTTTTTGAAAATTCGTTTTTTCTTAAACAAGTTATTAAGCAGTATACGACACGATAAAAAAAAAACAAAAAATGTAAACTAACGTACAAATAAATTTATCAAAATATATATTCGTAAAATACACAACGTCACAAAATGGCGTTTTTTCAAAATCAAAGAAAAATACAATTTTCAGGAAAAAAACAAACAGTAATAATTCTTTTAGGTCGGCGCCACATTACGCAGATCTTCCGCCGCGTCTTTTCTGTTGCGCCAAATCGGCAAAGCAAATAGATCGACCGATCATTCGCGTAATGTGTTTAATAAGCGCATATTGTATGGAAAGAAATGTAGCGATGTTCCACGACAGAAGAGACGCGGCGGAAGATCCGCGCAGTGTGGCGCCGGTTTTATTCGGTGTCTCATACCTAATGATCATGACCACCATGTTTAACTCAGTAACACCTAAGGATATCAATCGGTTTAGGGCCGTTGTATCAACTTGGTTTATAGTAATCTTTCGTTCAAAGCATAGATATTTTGCATTTTCCACCGATCAAACAACTCGCTCTCGTAAAAATCTATGCTTTAAATGAACTATTGCTATAAAGTAAGTTGATGCAACCAGTCTTTAATGTGCATAAATAAAAAAGTTTATTTTGAAAAAAGATGTTTATACAAATGAACTCGTTAATGAATTATGTAATAAAAAGTATAAATAATAAAAATTCTATGTAAAAAATTATCGAATAAAATATGTTCTAAAACTTTTCTCATCTTACGGCTTCTAAATCAATTTTTCCACTTATCCTTGTTCTTTTTTTTTCCGGGTGTAGATATTTTAATGCCCATTTCCACGGCCGCTTTACCTTCTTTAACTATTTTGTAAATTGCCGATTCAGAAAACCTGAAGAAATTGTATAATAGTAAAATAAAAAACTAAGTATGGGAAAATCATTATAACTGCATGGCAGCACTAACCTGAAGTGGCGGCAATAAGTCTATGAACAAAATCAAACGGTATAATTGAGGCATTGAGGCTTTCAGACATTGTTCCTCTTCAAAAACGTGTGCATTTTCAAGATTATTTCCCGAACACCGCTTTTAATGGTTTTTGGCATGGTGACAATCTAAAATTTTCTTAAAAAACTATCGAAACAGTCGTAAACCCCTCTGTAAACAAAGGCTGTCAAAGGTCTGTCAGCTGTAGATAATCCAATATGGCGTTAGTTCCAAATTTGATTCTTCAGATAAGTTAGACGGACTATACCTACGACTATACCATAGAAAAAGGACCATACTTCCTCCGCCCATTCACTATGGTTCACTGTCCTCCATGGCAGTCAATTAGCGAAGGGAAAAACTACATTTCAAAATGAAGACTACAACACACACACGTTCACCAGTTTGAAGACTACAAAGTGTACACTACATTTGTAGTAAAAACTACATGAAGTGAACTAATTGTAGTGCTAATGAAGTGAAGTAATTGTACTACAAAACTGTAGTACTAGTGAAGTAATTATATTTTTTACCAAATAATAAGTTTGGTGACTAAAAAAAAAAGGTCGCCGGAAAAAATATATGAATAATTCGAAATATTTCTATTTGGCGGCCTAAAAAAAAGATTTCTTTTTCAATCCCAAAATTTTTCAAACCATATGGGGGGGGGGGGGGTTGTTTCAGTTTCCAGAGATTTCTTCATTCGGTCCCAAAATTTTTCAAACCCATGGGGGGTTCTTTCAGTTTCCAGTGATTTTTTCGTTCGGTCCCAAAATTTTTTCAAACCGTGGGGGGGGGGTTGTTTCGATTTCACATAACAAATGTATTATTTCAAGTATGTGCTCGTACTTTCTAATAACTTTGAAGTGTGTACAGTCTGTTCAAATCTTTAATATAGACGATTTATGTGTTAGTGCCCATTCGGGAATTCAATGTACATACACGCTTTGATTGTGTTAGTTCGCTGTATGCGCCAATAGCGTCGGCAAAATAGACCAGTACAGTTGCCAGTGTTTCTCTGGACGTCAAGGCGAGAGCATGTCACTTCATATTTTAAAAGTATAGGGTGGTTTGCATATTTTTTAATGATTAATTTTAAAAAAATCTTTATTTATTAATGATAACAGTACTCTTTTCTACAACATATTCATATTTTGCATTACTGTTCTTCTTCTTCTTATACTTCATTTTCAACTATTTGATTAATTGTTTACGTACTTCATTTTCAGCTTCATTTTATTTTTATTTTTATGACACTCCTGTATATAAACTAGTATTTTTACACTTTATTCTAGTATTCTATAATCTATTACTAATATACTATCCATAATAACTTACATATTTACATTTAGGTATCCCATAATATTATACAATCTATAATTCTATAATACATCTTAATCTATAATATAATCTAATCTATGGTACAATCTATAATATAATAAATATATAATAAATCTTATGCTCTACAATTCTACACTATTTGTAAAATAATTATTTAATTTGTTTTTAAAATAATTCATTCATTGTCGTTAACTTAAAGCCATTGATAGATAATCGTACTGACATTAGTATAAGTAGACCGTGCCTTTGGCCAATTATAAAATAAACAAACGTAAAATATCGACAACAAAAAAAAAATACTATTAACAAGTAAACACACGGGAAGGATTTTGTAAATAGATATAATTTGATTTATTTTTATATTTAATAAACCAGCAAGTTTAACTTTCAATATGTCACGAAATACAAAATGAGTCGAAAATGTTCAAGCAACCCTAATATCAATAGTTATGGAGATATGTAATATCACAGTTTGCATTTTTTTTACAATATTTCTGAATTATTTTTTACAAAAAGTTTAATTAAGAACATAAAAAATATTAGGGGGTGTGGCTAAGTAAATAGAAAATAAGTGGTGACCAGAAGGGAGGTGACCAGAGCGTCGAAGGGAGGTGCGCTGACGTTGGAACGTTTAAAAACCCTGCATGGCCACTCCCAAAAGGGTAGTTGATAGAAGGCGGATCAGTTGAATGTCTGTAGTTGAATCCATAGGAAAGTGAAGTGAGTGTTAAAAGACGTGAGAGAAGGCCGGCGGGCCGGAGTGCCTGCTGGCCGGCAGATAGTCAGTAGTGATGTGAAATACGACGTCGGCTGGCAGAGATGAGATAGCTGTCGGCCGACCATCAATTAAATGAACCGTGGAAGGAGTGCCGAGAAGAAGAGGGAAGAGATCTCGATTAGTCAGTGCGACATCTGTCCTCTGAAAAGTGAAAAATGCGCATATCACCCTGCTGGAGGATCGCAATCAAGACAGAAATTTTGTAAGTATAACACAATACAAAAAATATGATATGATTAAAAACTATTATTATTAAAAAAAAAAATACCTGGAGAAATTTTTGTGGTCGCCTATGGACATGAATGGTCTTTAGACAAAGTAGAAAAAAGTATGATGAAACCATTGATGTATTATAATATAGACACGTTATTTCCATACAGCTGGCTTTCATATGTAGCAAATATTGCATTGAAAGAGACAACAAATCACGGCACATTATTTGATAATGAATGCAACTTTTGACTTGTCAAGATTTCACGCTTGTAACGTATCTATAGTTTTTAGGTTTTCACGGCCGTTCAGAATCTTTTGTGTATATTTTCTGGGATATTCTGCCGTGTATATGTGACCTCTCTGGCCGACGTTTCGAATCCCATTGCAGGGCCCATGGTGTGATTTAATGGGTGTGTCTACAGGAAGCCGACCAATACGAACCGCTACTTGCATGCGAGCTAAAAGAATGTGCCATGAAGAACATCTGCAAGAGGAGATTCTTACATTGGGCGACGCGCTAGAAAGCAATGGACACCAAAGACGGCAGATACGGCACATCATAAGATCCAAATCTAACATCTCTGAGAAAAACACAGAAGCTGTGATCAAAGGGATTGCTTTCTTGCCTTATATCCATAATGTAACACACAGGATTGCCAAAGCGCTCAAGAAAGGGAAGATTAAGACAGTGTTCGGCACAAACAACAAGGTTAAGGACCTCTTAAGACCAGCGAAGGATCGAGATCCCCTTGAGACCGACGATGTTTATAGGCTCGACTGTCAAGATTGCAACAAAGTGTATGTGGGACAAACAACACGCACAATTTCAAAGAGGGTTGATGAGCATAAAAGAGCATGCAAACTCGATCATCCGGAAAAATCAGCATTGGTTGAGAACTTTCTAGATACGGGCCACCATTTTTCATTTGAGTCGAAAATCTTAGGAAAGCCCAAAAGTCATCACACGCGCCTGGTCAAAGAAGCAATCGAAATATACAAGCACCCGGTAAACACGGTCTTGAGTTAAAAACCTCGTGGTATTCGGCGCTGCAGGATAAATCTAATCGACGATCCGCACAGTCCGACATCCGACAGTAGATAAAACAGTGACATAACGCTACATAAATTCTAGACAACACCTGTCTCCGACACGGAAGCACAACACACTACATCAAGACACAAACACCCTGCTTTCGACACGGTACTGCAATAACTGGACGGGACACACGGGACACACCCTCACTTCGGTACGGTAATACAAGGCAATACTTAAACTACACTTCATCCCCATCACATCAGCCCTGATGATGGACCCTGCAATGGGATCCGAGTCGTCGGTCAGAGAGGTCACATGTACACGGAAGAATATCCCAGAAAACTGTCACAGAAGGTATCTACAGTTTATTATATCATTGGATGAAACTATTCCTATCTCCCCTATACATCAACTTTCCTAATATTCGAATGTCTGTCTGTCCATAAATCGCTGGAATTTCTACAACACTGATGATGTCTAGTCGCTAATAGACCCGGGTGCCCGAGACACGCCAATCAGCGCACGGCTCATGTTATACGCAAGGGCCGTTATTAATTATTATTATGTTCCGTGATTTTTCACGGCTAGTAAAATAATAAATGGTGCTAAGTTCATCTATGGGTCATCTCTATAAACACGCCATAGATTTATAATTTGTGAATTGTCTGCTACTTTTCTATGGTGGTTTGTGGGCATTTGCAAACTTCAAAGGAGCGTCTCGCGAGCGGTAGGAGCTGTCGAAGTCGGTTTCATTCCTGATAACCAATTACTTAAGAATGCCTTCCGCTGCGAATGGTGAGGTAGAAAGGCATGCACTTACGCCGGTCGATAACTCTCCGATCCGCCGAGTCGTCGAAATTTTACAAGCGAAAATCGCTTGTTTGGAGAAACAAAAAGTAAGTTTCCTTCAACTAACGTTGATGCGCAGTTATGCGCGTAATGTTTACTTTTGTATCGCTGTGGTATTACAAATGTTTGAGGCTGATATCTTGTCAACAATGGTTTAATTCTAATGACGGTCTACCTGTGTCGGTATATTTATCAACTGTCATTACTTTAAGTGTCCGCCGCCATCTTTGACATGTGCTTTATTGGTTACAATATTTCGGACCATCCCAATTCTTTTCTTACGATTGTGATTCTGTGAAAATTTTATTTTTTTAATTTCGTTCATTTTTTTTCTTGTGTCTATTGTGGTCCTCAGTGTTACTGAGAGGTCAACCTTCGAAAGTGTATGTAAGGTCGGGTATCAATGATGCAATTATTGTTATTTCCATTCTGCATTTGCACACATTCATAGGAATGTTCTTAGGTTTTCACGGCCACTGAGAATCTTCAGGTTTGTGTTTTCTGGGGTATTATGCCGTGTTATTACGACCTTTCCGGCCGACGTTTCGGATCAAATTGCAGGGTCCATCATCAGGGCTGATGTGTTGTGGTGAGTGTTGGTGTTGTGATTAAGTATTGGCTTGCAATACCGTGTCGAAAGCAGGGTGAGAATGTTGTCAATGTTTGTAAAGTTTTGGTTCGCAATACCGTGTTGAAAGCGTCGAAAGTTTCTGTTTTATGTGGTAATGCCGTGTCGGAGTCATATGTTGTCTTGTGTGTATGTTTCATCACTTGTCTGATTATTATTTCTGCGGAATCTGCGACGAGATTGACTTTGAAGCGCCGGATACCAAGATGTTTTTAATTTGAGACCATAATCTCTATTAATATTTATCGGGTGCTTGTAGATTTATAGTGCTTCCTTGATAAGACGCGTATGGTGACTCTTAGGCTTTCCAAGGATTTTCGGTTCAAATGCAAAATTAAGGGCCGGTATCCAGAAAATGCTCAGCTAGTGCTGATTCTTCTGGATAACGGAGTTTGCATGCCCGTTTGTGTTCGATGACCCTTTTGGAAATTGTACGCGCTGTTTGTCCCACGTATGCTTTATCACAGTCTTGACAGTCGAGTCTATACACAGTCTAAGCGATCTCGATACTTTGCTGATCTCAACAAGTCCTTAATTTCTGAATTGGTTCCAAAAACTGTCTTGATGTCTGTTTTCTTGAGAGCTCTGGCAATTCTGTCTGTTACGCTTTGGACAAAAGGTAGAAAGGCGATGCCTTTGCACTCAGGTTCTGTACGTTTTCGGGGCGATCAGACCTCGCTTTTATGACACGCTGTATCTGTCGCTTCTGGTAACCATTGCCTTCCAGTGCTTCACTGTAAATTTATGTGTTTTTAGCTACGATTATGCTTATGGGTCCTGAGGGAAAAA